>OZ012705.1:27942035-27971534 GCA_963942595.1 Cylloceria caligata | reverse complement strand
GTTTTATTTTGGTTTATTATCTTCCTGCACCGTTTCATACGGTTTCCTTCTGTCCCTACCGATTCGCATTCTCATGAGTACATACCGTAGTATAAGTGGACAACACAAAGCAAAAATCTGAGGAAGTAGTATAACTATGAGAGATGTCGGAGAAAACGAAGTTGAAGAAAGGAGGAGTTGAATATACATACTGAGAAAAAAAATAGTTGTACATTTTACCTCACATGAGGTTCGTGATAGTGAATTCGAGTTTCACTTTCGTAAAAATTTTTTTGTGTAAATTCGTATATTTCATTAGAGATACATCGGGCAAAAAAAATGAAAACACAAACAAGTTATTGTTTTCAGGATGTACACCGAGAGAAAGAGTTTCATTCAATCAAAGAGATTCAATTGAAATCTTGGCCCATGAAACTTTTATTTGCCGTCAATAAAAAAATATATTTAAGTTAATACTATTTTTTATTTAATTGATGACGAATTTTATTAAATGCGGTGGTATTGAATCAATACAAATTGTATTGAAGCCTACTAATCACTTTTATTTATTTGAATGAAACTTTTATTTGTTGCTCAGTCTCAGAATGATAGTGGGATGCATTTTGTTCAAATCCTACATTTTAAATCTGAGCGAATATCACCAAATTCTGTAATACCTGACGAGCAATATTGGGCCCATTCACTTTGGATGCTTGTTCTCACTTTATTTTACTTTAAAGGAGTTAAGGTTAAGGTGTAGTAACAGAAACATTACAATGAACCAATTGTTATTGCAAAAAACTTGGAATTCGCGACACACACAATTCGCATATCATAGCATTTTTTTTATATACTACTGTGTTCAAAAAGTAAGGTGAATTTTGTTTTAAAATAAATTTTTTTTATTTATTCTTCCAAATCGATTTCGTCCCCCTCAAAATAATCCCCCCTAGCTACAATACACTTATGTCAAAGTTTTTTCCAATCTTTGAAGCATGCTAAAAAGTCGTCCTCAGGTATAGCCTTCAACGCGCGTAGCGATTCATGTTTGATCTCTTCAATCGACTCAAAATGAATTCCCCGGAGTGGTCTCTTGAGCTTTGGGAACAGCCAGAAGTCACACGGTGCTAAATCAGGCGAATACGGTGGTTGTGGAGCGATATGAGTGGAGTTTTTGGCGAAAAACTCACGAAGAACCAGTGCTGTGTGCGACGGTGCATTATCGTAGTGCAAAATCCAAGTGTTGTCTTTCCATAATTCTGGCCTTTTCTTGCGAATAGCTTCACGCAAACGACACATAACACTTAAATAATATTCCTTGTTGACAGTTTGGCCAGTGGGAAGGAATTCGTAATGCACCACACCACGATAATCGAAGAAAACTGTCAACATGACCTTGATTTTTGAGCGACTTTGGCATGGATTTTTCGGTCTCGGTTCACCTTTGGCACGATATTCGCTCGATTGATCGGTTGTTTCCGGATCATAGGCATAAATCCAAGTCTCATCGCCCGTAATAATTTGTTTGTAGACGTCCTGATAGTCAGAAATCAGTGATTCACATGCTTGAACGCGACGCTCTTTTTCGAAAAAATTAAGAAATTTTGGCACCAAACGCGATTTGACTCTTCTGAGGTACAAATGATCCTTCAAAATTGCTTGCACTGATCCAATTGATATTGCAAGCATGTCGGCAAGGTCTCGAATTGTTAATCGACGATTTTCGAGCACCAATGCCTTGATTTTCTTGATGTGTTGCTCATCAATTGACGTCGATGGTCGTCCAGAGCGTTCCAAATCATCAACACGTTCTCTGCCTTCTTCGAAGTCTTTGTACCACTTGTAAACATTTTTCTGTGACATAGTCTCGTCACCGAAGGCCTTTTGTAACATTCGATACGTTTCAGCGGCGGAAATTTCATTCCGCAAGCAAAATTTAATAGCACTTCTTTGCTCAACAAAATTCAACATCGTAAAAATCGCCGAATTCACTTTTCTTTGTTCACAAAACCAAGCGTAAACTAAAAACTAATGATGATATTGACATGTAATTTATCACAGATATCACTAACAGTCCTACCAACTTGAAAAAAAATTCATTTGTCCGATTAGGTTAACGCGGGAAGTTTAAATTAAAAATTCACCTTACTTTTTGAACACAGTAGTATGTCTATAAATCGGTCGTGATGCTCATCTATCATTACATTCATCTGTGATCATCATATGACTACATATTCATGTATTATTACATATCCTCGAATGTAGTATTCACATATTCGCAGATACCAGCCTCCTTCAAAAACTTCTCCATTTGGGTGACAATATAACAATCGGTGTTTCACAGGTTTTATTCTTGATACAACATTATTTTTTTTAAAATATATCACGTCTAGCGGTGGCGCGCCTGATGCCGTCAAATAAATATCTCTTTAAAACAGTGATTTCAAATACATTATTCATTTAAATAAAATAAATCCTTCCTTTAGTAAATACTTTGAAATAAATGTTAACTCGAAGGCAATGAAATATCCTCATCGTGATTCAAGTGCATTACATAATTGAAAGCAAGTAATTATTTTAATTGGATAAAATCAAATTTTTATGTGCCGACTTATTCGAATCAATGAAATCTTTTCTCTCGGTGTATATAATGCAATATGGGTTTGATTTTTGTGCACATTGCAAAAGCCATTTTAAGCAGAAAAAAGCGTGAAAATTTGAAATTTGCACATTCCTTCCTCGTGATACTCGTCAACCCACAGATTCTCTTCTACGGTTAATAGTTATCTCAATTCTAACTTCCTCATGGAAGAAGTGGTATTAACATTTTTTATTATATCATAGTAAAATTGCAAATATCATAAAGTTTAAACCCCTAAATCGATTCCCCCTAAATTCAAAGTAGCCTAGTCCCGAATCGAATTAGTATGCCAGATTTGGGTTTATAGATAAAACTTGACAAAAGTTAGTGCAAAAATAGTTTTTTTTCCAAAAATTCCAAATTCTCATTAAACCATAAAATTCGAATGCCTTGATCGATTGAATTCCAAACTGACCGCCAAACTCAATACCGAACAACCTTGTCCTCTATTCAATTTTTGTAAAAAGTTTTAGCTCGATAGCAGTAGGTATACAAACGGTATTCTGAGCCAAGCCATTTTCACCGATACTAATCGATCCTTTTTAGTCCACATACCATTTAACTCACATTCGAACCATGCGTGGTGCTGTGGATGGGTGGCTGACAGCGATTGATCGATGAAAGGTGAGGGAGCGGGGGCTGAGAATTTCCAAAGATGTTTTGAATCTTTGTAAATATTTGTTGATGCATGAAATGCTAAGGTGATCATTTTATGCATAGCGTTCAGATATACGTCAGGACTCTCGAGAGATGTTAAGCCCCAAATTTATGTTTTATCCACTCTTGATTTTTAGAGTGAGTTTATGACTTCGAATTAAAGTGCAGTGTACGACATAAAATACGAGGCCTATTTGAAAATATTCCGGACTTTTTAAGAAAAACACATATTTCGAAGCAAAACAAAATTTATTTCTTGACGTAGTCTCCCTGCAGCTCGATACATTTGGTCCAACGTTTCTCCCATCCTTTTAAACCGTCAGAAAAAAATGTATTGTCTAAACCTGAAAAATACTGGTTTACAGCGTTTTCCACCTCAGCATTTGACTTATATTTTTTTCCCTCGAGAAATTTTTTCAAATTAGGAAACAGGAAAAAGTCGCTGAGAGGTAGATCTGGCGAATAGGGTGGGTGCGGAAGCAATTCAAACTTCAATTCGGTCAATTTTTGCATTACGACCATGCACGTCTGAACCCGAGCGTTATCCTGGTGAAACAGGATTTTTTTCTTGACCAAATGCGAACGTTTTTTTTAAATTGTGGCCTTCAATTTATTCAACAATGCAGCTTAGTACTGTCCGTTGATTGTCTCACCCTTTGAAAGGTAATCGATAAGAATTATTCCACGGCTATCTCAAAAATTGTCACTTTTCCTGCAGAGAGAACGACCTTTGCCTTCTTCAGAGTTGGTTCCCCCACCGCAATCTACTGCATTGACTGTTGTTTGGTCTCAGGCGTATGGCAATGTACTCAGGTTTCATCGACGGTTGTTATTGGCCGCAAAAATTTCGCTGGATTTTCTTGATAAAGGCTAAGCCACTTGCGCGACATGTTTATTCGTATACGCTTTTGGTCCGATCGTCATCAAGCGCGCATCCAGCGCATGGATAACTTTCTCGTATCCAAATCTTGACGTTCAGCAATATTTATTAGGGCCAATATTTATCATCATGAAGAATTAAAAATAGAAGAAGAAACTATGCAAGTAACAACTGTAACGGTCAAATTTGGTTCTCACAATACCTGTAATATAAGTGCAATTTATTGCCCCCCACGATATAGCCTAAAGAAAGAAGACTACATTAACTTGTTCCAAAAATTAGGAAGTAACTTCATTATCGGAGGTGACTTCAATGCGAAAAATACCTTCTGGGGATCAAGATTAACCTCTCCGAAAGGCAAAGAATTGCTTGCAGCGGGTCAAAACTTCAACTGTGACTTTTATTCAGGAGGGAAACCAACATACTGGCCAACTGATACTAACAAAATCCCAGATCTTATAGACTTCTATATCGCTAAAGGGATATCCGAACGCTACATCTTCTTAGAAAATAATGAAAGCCTAATATCTGATCATTCACCAGTTATTATGACGATTAGTGAAAATGTAATAGAAAAAACAATTTCATCACAGCTAACAAACAATAAAACAAATTGGGAATTGTTTAAGCAGCTGGTAGAGGAAAAAATTGAACTGCAAGTGCCAATCAAAAGTGAAAACGAAATAGAAAAGGAACTGGACAGGCTCCTTGATGTCATACAATGGGCGGCCTGGGAATGCACCTCCCCGTTATCATCCAGGAAAGGAAACTCTGTTATTTATCCAATAGAAGTAAGAGAACTAGTGCAGGAAAAACGAAAAGCCCGAAAAAAGTGGCAAGCTACGCGTGCGCCACAAGATAAAACCACCTTAACCGGCTTATGTACTAAAGTAAAGGCACTAATAAAACTAGTGCAAAATGAAACAATTGGAAAATACCTAAGCTCTCTAACCCCAACTAAGAATACTGAATATTCTCTCTGGAAAGCAACAAAAGGGTTAAAAAGACCAAAAAATCAGATTCCACCAATCAGAAAAAACGATGGGAAATGGGCCAGAAGCGCAAAAGATAAAGCTGACCTGTTTGCTGAACATCTTGAAGAAACATTTCAACCTCTAGGTCGGCAGACCAGTTATGAAAATATTACCAACATTCCTAGAACATCTGACTGCGAAGATATAAGGCCCGTAACATTAAAAGAATAAAAAGCTGAAGTTAACAACATTAATGCAAAGAAAGCTCCTGGTTACGATCTGATAACAGGGCAAATAATTAAGGAACTGCCTGAAAAAGGTATTCGTAAACTACTCCACATAATCAATGCGGCCCTCAGGCAAAACTATGTTCCAATGCAGTGGAAAGTAGCAGAAGTAATAATGATTCCGAAACCTGACAAGCCACCAAACGATAGAAAATCTTACCGCCCAATCTCACTTCTACCAACATTAGCAAAATTGTTTGAGAAACTGTTGCTCAAAAGATTGAAAGGAATTATAGAACAAAGAAACCTAATACCAGAATATCAGTTTGGTTTCAGAGAAAAACACTCAACTATTGAGCAAGTTCATAGGCTTACAAATGTCATAGAGAATACATTAGAGAGCAAAAAGGTTTGCTCTAGTATCTTCTTAGACGTGGCGCAGGCCTTTGATAAGGTGTGGCACAGAGGTTTACTCTTCAAACTACAGAGAGATTTACCAAAACAATTTTATATGATTCTAAAATCATACATAGAAAACCGTCATTTTCGAGTGAAATATGAAGAAGAATATTCCGAGCTAAAAAAAATCTTGGCAGGAGTCCCTCAGGGTAGTGTTTTGGGACCTATTCTTTACCTGCTCTACACAAGAGATTTGCCTCAACTAAACGATGTTACCGTCGCAACATTTGCTGATGATACTGCTATTCTCTCAGTAGGCGGCACTATCGAGGAATCGACAACAAAACTTCAAGAAGCATGTGAAAAAATCATAAAGTGGACTAAAATGTGGCGAATCGGACTTAATGAATCAAAATCCACACATGTGAATTTCACTAATTTAAAAACCAGCTATAAACCTGTTATAATTAACGGACAGCAAATTCCTTATGCAAACAAAGCGAAATATCTAGGGATGACTTTAGATTGTAAGCTTAGATGGAAAGAGCACGTTAAAAAGAAAAAAGAAGAACTTAACATCAGATATCGAAAAATGTATTGGCTGATAGGGAGGAATTCTAAATTGTCAACCGAAAACAAATTGCTATTGTATCAACAGGTGCTAAAGCCTGTATGGACTTACGGAATACAGCTTTGGGGCTGTACAAAGAAAACCAACATCAAGATGATACAAACATTTCAAAACAAAGTGCTGCGTAGCATAGTTAACGCTCCGTGGTACATCAGGAACGATGACCTTCACAGGGACCTAAACATGCAAACGGTTCAAGAAGAAATTAAAAAACGTGCAGTAATTCATGGACAACGTATTTCTCAACACGCAAATGAGGAGCTTCGTGGTATGTTGGACACTTCACATGCAGTAAGAAGACTGCAGAGAACGAAACCAATTGACTTTATGGATTAAGGACACCAGTGCAAAGGGCTACTACAGTACACAACTTTAAAATGGAGCTGGCCAATGGGCCACATCTCATTAACTAGTGATCAAATTAAGAAAGAAAAATTACTAGATGAATTGTATTCAGTTGTAATAAAAAAGAAGAAATAAAAAAAAAAAAAAAAAATCTTGACGTAAAATCTTGTGCACCCGTTCAGATGATATCCCACAAGCCTCAGCAATATTCTTAACAATCAATCGACGATCTTCCATCACAGTTTGATGCACCGAATTCCTCGTCTAAAATGCTCGTACGACCACGTTTGTACTCGGCCACCCAATGTTTGACCGTTGTAAATGAAGGGGAGGCTTCACCGTATACAGAGTCTAACTCATCTTTCATTTCCTGAGTCTTTTTCCCTTTCAAATGAAGGAATTTTATCACTGCACAATACTCAATTTTCTCCATTGTTGACAGACAATGTCAGCTGACAACTTTGGAAAAGTGCCATAGACAAAGTAATAATCAGAATGACTTGAAATTTTTTCGGTTTACATTTGTCAAGTCCATGTATCGGACGGCGAAAGAAATTTGTGTCTAGTTACTTTATGTCGATGAGGCCGGACACGTTTCAAATGGCCCTCGTATTATCCATATTAACGTAACAGGTGGGCTGAAAAGTTCGTAGGCTAACATAGAAAAAATCTTTTTTTTAATAAGATTTGATTTTATTATTCAATGTAGTTGCCTTCGAGGGCGATACAACGATTATAGCGGTCATACAATTTTTCGATACCATTTTTATAGTACGATTTGTCTTTAGCCTCAAAATAGGCTTCAGTTTCGGCGATTACCTCTTCATCGGCGCTAAATTTCTTTCCAGTGAGCATTCTCTTGACGTCTGAAAACAGGAAAAAGTCGCTGGGGGCCTGATCTGGAGAATACGGTAGATGCGGAAGCAATTCGAAGCCCAATTCATGCAATTTTGCCATCGTTTTCATTGATTTGTGACACGGTGCATTGTTTTGATGAAACAGCACTTTCTTCTTCTTCAAATGGGGCCGTTTTTCCGCGATTTCGTCCTTTAAACGCTCCAATAACGTTACGTAATAGTCGCTATTGATGGTTTTTCCCTTTTTAAGATAGTCGATGAATATTATACCATGCGCATCCCAAAATACTGATGCCATAACCTTGCCAGCCGTCTGTTGCGTCTTTCCACGCTTTGGAGTCGGTTCATCACATGCAGTCCACTCGGCTGACTGTCGATTGGACTCCGGTGTGAAATGATGGAGCCATGTTTCATCCATTGTCACACATCGACGCAAAAATTCGGGTTTATTACGATAGAACAGCTCCAAACACTGCTCAGAATCATCAATTCGTTGTTGTTTTTGGTTGATTGTGAGCTCGCGCGGCACCCACTTTGAACAGAGCTTTCGCATACCCAAATATTCTTTCACGACATATGTTCAACACGTTCCTTTAATATCTTTAGGGTCTCAGCTATCTCGAATAACTTCACTTTACGGTTATCCAAAATTATTTTGTGGACTTTTTTTATGTTTTCATCGGTAACAGCCTCTTAGGGGCGTCCACTGCGTGCATCGTCCTCGGTGCTCATTTCGCCTCGTTTAAATTTAGCAAACCACTTCTCAGCGGTTGATTTTCCTGGTGCAGAGTCCAAATAATGTTTATCAAGCCAAGCCTTGGCTTCAAAAGTATTTTTCTTCGCCAAAAAGCAATGCTTTATTAACACACGAAGTTGCCTTTTTATCCATTTTTTCAAACTAACAAAAGTTGCTTCACTCAAAATGCTAAATCTCACAAACTAATAGTGCGCCAGCTGTTAAATTTATACACGTGTCTTTTGAAGGTTAGGACTAACTAAAAATCATATGGATTTATTACTAGTAGCCCCATCTATGTGTCAGCCTACGAACTTTTCAGCCCACCTGGTACATCATAGCTCTACGCAATGCAGGTAAGCTACATGGAGTGTTATGTACTTGTACTGTGTGTAGAAGGGTTTTTGTTACTAGCCTTGTTATGCTAGTCGGCTCAAGCAGTGAGATGTACAAGTCGAAAACATAATATTATAAAGTTGTCTTTGGAATCGTTTATTAATAAAAAGTAGGAACTCGCGTGAGTGCAGTCAATACACTAAAACGTCTAAATATAACCGATGAAATGAGTTTATTGTAATTAATTGGCGCAGGCTTAATGAATTGTCGAATGAATAATACAGTTCGTTTTCAATTTATTCCCGTTCTCGAGTTTACACGACGAGACCAATCGTTCAGTTCAAGATTCAAAAGAAGACTTTAATATTTTGGTCGAGTCCGACCCGAAATCAATCGTTCACGTTGATGTGAAGACTTAGACTGTTTGTCGTAAATGCTGTTATTAGCAACAGCATCTGCCGAAAATCAATGAGTTTGCATTTATCGTTCTGCGTTGCTCAATTATTCGTAGTTAGGATCGTCGATCACTAGGCAGGTTACCTCATACTGCCTCAACGTATTCCTCATACAAGGCAAGCGGTCTCGTGACCGCGCGTTTGGGCAATCGAATCCATTTTGTCGATTGGCCCCATTTTTCTCCTTCTATTGTAAGATTTTAAGAGTTAATGTGTGTAGTGTATTAGAGTTCGGTACAGATAGATACGGTACCGTGAGCGAGCAGCGGCGCGACGGCATGAGTCGGGATCACACAGCGCATACATTATACCATGTATGTACAGGCAGTCGAGCTTAGAGCGCGTCCCGTACGCATACGTGTATATGTACAACCAGTATTCGCTATTAAACTTATAGTTATTGTTAATCGCGATTGTTTATCAATTATTAACGAGCCACCTCTCCCGATACATTACCATGTGTAACAGTGTTTGAGATTGCTTGAACATTCTGCTAAGCGTAGCGAGACTGCGCACTGCAGGCTAGCATGGGCAGCTGCTTGTGTTGCCACTCAGCGGCAGCACCACGCAGGAGCTGTAAGTCCTACAGTAGGTCAGCGTGCCAAGTAACAGGTCGCTGCGCGCAAGCGCACTACGACTACTGGGCGAGAAAACGGCTGCTTCGTATAACGCAGCCATCTTGCGTTTTGCTCTCGTACAGCTCTCACCGTCATCGAGTTTCGTGCGTTCTCTCGACGATTAAGTGCATAAAAATTAGACTCAACGACCAGCTCAGCCGACCTATAGTCTACAGAACCCAGCCATCATATCTGCATTGATATATCGACGTCGGCACACCGGTACATCCTCATTTGGCTCATCGTGTCGTGGACCCGGCATCAGCTTGATCGCGACAGCAAGTCTCAGCAATTGCACACGATTAATATAATCGTGTGCGGTAAGACGAACGCCTCATTTACTTTCTATTTTCCGAACGCCTCATCTATTCTCTTCTCTATACGCTTTTTCTATTTTATTTGCTATTTTACTTGTTCTATTTATGTGTATTTGTGTTGTCCACTGTCATTTGACAGGCGGAGCAAATAAATGCTATTGTTGTTAACATCCGTGTACTGCGTTTTAATTCAATCAACACGATATTTACAGTCCATTACCTCTCCGACAACTGAATTCTCGAACAAACAGAGTTTAGGGTGGGGCTCTTGTTGTGGTCCTCCATAATTTCTCATCACAACATAATAAGTCGATCAATCAACATTGCTTCAACACATACGTATCCGTGAATTGTCCCCAATGGTCCCGAATAGGTGTAATGAAACAATGGATATTATGAAAAAATGGATACTCCGGACACAATGACAGATCAACATTTCATGCAGAAGTGTAAAAATGTCTCAGGTTTAGTGACAATAATGTCAGGGTTATACAAAAATATTTGCGAACGTCAGACTTTACCGTTGGGAAAAACTGAGAATTGAGGCTGCCATCGCTGTGTTGTTAGCGCTCTCAGAAAAATTGAAGAGTGGTTCAGGAGTGTCTGAGAGTACAGTGAGATGGTTAGAAATGGATCGGCCTTTAAACCGCGAATATGCATGAGACTGGTAATCAATTTACGATACGAAGATCTCTAAAATTCCTCAGTGGATGCGCAGAGTTACGTCATGTTGAATGTTACGTTTGCTTCCAATTTCTACCTCGAAAAATGTGTTGACGTCATTCAGGAGGAAAATCCGTTCATACCATAAACGGAACATTTTTACTGTCGCAGGCCGAGTGGCTTGATGAGCATATAAAATCTGTGTTGTTGACGAAAATTCAAGTTTTGGAAACTTGACATTGCAAGGAGGGTGCCAACTTACGTGAGTCGAATATATAGGAATATACAGCTCTAAAGAGCAGTTATTTGATCGGTAATAGCTGCTTCGTCACATCTAACGAGCCACGTGAAGCCACTCAACTCTTATCTCAAATTTTTGTGGAGTTTAAAATTCTGCTGGATTGGATATTCCGATGAATATTCCAATAGTACCTAAATCCAAACGGTTGATTGGGGCGGCAATTAATATCTACGCGACAGGAATTGGAACAAGTCAACACAGTAAAATATACAATTTCCAAACGGAATTCACTCTCAATAAGCATCTGATTAACTGTATAAGTGTGAATAAATGTAGAATAAGATTGCCTGCGCCCGATGGATCAAGTCTAAGAATTTTCGCTATAAAGAGACCGTTCAATTCGTACTTTCGAATGTCTTCTTGAGTCTATCAACGCCCTACAAAGTTATCAAAGATACACGCCTCATAGTATCAGATACTATTTATATTGTTCATTTAACAATTAAATCGCTGAGTATAAGAGTTATTGAGGAAAGGATTTATTTTATTTTTATATTTTTATTTATTGATATATATTATTGTAACGGTATTTTCACGTTAGCATTAAATTTTGTTCTTCTGAGGGGAAGAATTCGGGCTCGAACACTAAGATAATTAATTGTAGACTTCTATTGGAGGTATAAGTAAGGTTTATTTAATAAGTTTCATAGAATTTTTGTGTTGTGAGGCTTTTTGGCGCCTTTAACCGTACAATTTCTCAGTGATGTTTAATTGCTCGGATGGTTCCACGTTCTTCTTTACCCGTGAGGTTATCAGATTCTCGACTCCTGCGCTGAGCGGTGGATATCTCAACTAGGCTGTATCGAGCTCAGCCGTCTTGATCTTTTTCCCGCCTGGCTGCTGACGTGCTGTCTGCTGGGCTTGCGTCGTTGTTGCTGGCGCGCCGGTCAGCCGTTATGGACGTCGGGTCTGTGACCGTGTACGCGTCGTTTTGTTTTAATAATTAAGAAGCGTTGTTTTCCTTGTTGTTCCGCGTTCGGCTGTTTGTTTATTGTATTCGTGCCGTTTCCGTGTGTTCCGGTCGTGTCTTTCGGGGGTGATCGTGGTCCTGGTTCGCGAGTGATATTTACTAGGTGTGGAATAATAACAGCTACTGGATTAGTATTCCCAGTAATTGTCAGTTTTTCATATGGTCGTTGATGGATTCCTCCCCAAAATCTTTAGCAGTGGACCAGGATGTTCCGGTTCTTCTTCGCTCTTGGTGAGTTGGTCTTTTTGATTTATCTTTCTCTTCTCCTTTCTCTCTATTTAGTGGTGTCGTTCTCATGCGACGCGCTTGACACATCTACTGAAATTGTTTTTCGCCTAATTATCTTCCTAGATGTCTTAAAATTCTAAATTAAATTTCTATGAATCGGGCTCACAAATGCCCTCCTAAACCTATTTATTAATTTATTTTCTGAGCTGTATTTCAAATTCTCACTCCGAAAGTCTCTCCTGTTTAAAACGGTGGTTTAGCATGAAATCCACTTGACCGTACCCTGTCCTTGTGTTGTAATTTTTCTTGCTGCTGTTAATAGTTTGATTATTACACTATTAATTTCTATTTCTTTTTCTATCCTCTCTCCAAGTGTACAAATTAGAAAGCTATCGGTACCATAAGCGAGTCTTTCTCATGGATCGATGCGCTGCGTTCAGGATACTTCTTATAACTATCTGTACTTACTTCTAATTATTCTACCCAAACCGTCTTATACTATTCGCTTAATTCTTCTAAACTAAACCCTAATTATTTATCTTAATGGCACTAACGTTCTCTTCTTTATCCGGCTTTTTAGAATATTTCTTGTTTTATTCAACCAGTCCGATACTGTTCGCTATTAATCTTTATATTTGTTCCTCCACTAACTTGCACTATATTATTTTATCTGTCAATGTTCAAATAAATTTGTAGGGCTGACGCACACCCTTTTATGTTCGAATTTTTAGATTTAATATGAAATTTCCAGTTTTATAAAAAGAAACTTCTATAGCTGCGCACAAGCGAGTTCTGGCTTGGTTGGCGGTTTGAACTGATAAGAGAGCTCTCCTCGGTTTGAAGCTGCCTTTTATACTTTCTCGTCTTTCCCACTCTTTTATTTTAACTCTTCTCTCCTATTGTCTCATGTAATTTCTTTTGTTTCAGCTCGCCCCGCCATCCTGCCCCTACATCCCCTCGCTGCCCGAGCGAGGCCAGCCGGTCGCTGACCCGCTATTTTTCGGCAGCGAAGGAATGTGACAGGATCCAGCCTGTCCGTGGTCTCGCCTAGACTACTGCCAATTTAATCTTTTCTTACGTACCGTCCAAATGATCTATGAATATTTATTTATGATGAAATTTATTTATGAATAAATGATTATTTTTGTATAAGTTTGTGTTTTTTAATTTTATTTTGTTTCCTTCTTGATCCCTTTTCAGATGTTCTCTATGATTTTATTTATTATCCCATTGTTATTGGTATTTGTGCCTTATCTTTTTCGGTTTTTATTTTATGCTTGGAGGATGGTGACTACGTCACAATATCCCCCCAAATTTTTGGTCGGTCAGATTATCGACCGATTCAAAAATTTGTTAGAATAATTAGGATTCTTCGACCTATTTCTCGGCTTATTACTATACTTATTTTTACTACTTATTCTTATGCTTATCCTATAATAAAATTACGCGAAATAAAACGCAAACTAATTGTTCATGTATTTTAAAATCTTTCTTTTATTTTTATGTCCCGTCGCTGTCATTTTGTCTGTCCTCGTCACTGTCCGTCACGTCGGGGTCTTCTTTCGGGATCACGCCCCACTCCACTAGCGTGGTCGTCGTTGCCTCGTCCGGGGTTGGCGTAGCCAGCCAGGCCTCCATTGCCTCGTCCTCGCTGCTACTATCTGCCTCCTCCTCCGGGAACTCGTCTATGAGGGAGGCGAGCTCCCGGAGTAGTTCATCCAGACTTTGTTGTTGTGTCGTCGTGCTGGTGGATTGTTGGGACGTGCAAGCTGCCGGTCGAGTCGCCACCTGCTGCCTCGCTGCCTGTCGCTCTTGTCTCCTTTCCGAGCGGTAATGTTTTCCGAATGGCCCCCCATCTCGGCCGTAGTTGAATGTGGGGTTGGCTGGCACCATCCTCGCGTCCCCACTCCTCCGCAATTGCTCCGCCACGTCGTATCCCCTGTTGTCGAGGCTGGCGTGTATGGTTACCCATACTACCTCGACAACAGGGTCTAGCTCATCTACGTATAAATCCACGGTTTGGCCCACCGTGAGGGATGCGAATCGCCTACACGCCGCCCCGCTCCAATCTTGGCCGATTGGAGATACTTCATGCAACGCGCACGTCACTGCGAAATACGGTTCACCGTAATAAGACCTCGGTGCCGTATATAGAGTGTCGCTCCCCGTGTGGATCCTGGTGCCCAGATCGCCCATCCACACGCCATACCGGCTATCGCTTTGCTTTTCAGTAATTGTTCCTCGGAGAAAGGTGTACTCTCCCGGGTCTTCCTCATTCTCCAACAGGAACAGAACAGCCCTCCCTGGATATAATTCTTCTTCGATGACCCGATGAATTTCTGGATGGGTCCGGCTGGTTCTCGCCACTTGTTGGAGGAATCCCTCCCTTCTTCGCCGATCTTTCTCGAGCCAGACGTAGAATCTGCTCGGACTCTTAGCCGTTAAAACTTCCGCTGCGTGTGGTTCATTTGGTTGGAGATATTCCACTGCATACTCAATGAACCGTGGCACCGACATTTTTCTTTAAATCCTTTTTTAAAAGAAAAAAAAAACATGTTTTATTTGTTTAATTTTTCTCCTTGTTTATTTTCCTCATATCTTTATTTCTTGATTTTACTTTATTTTGTTCCATTCTTGAACATACCTCTTTGTTCTTCTTTGGGGAAATCAATCACTCCTTTCTTTTCACTTTGCGTATAATTTTCTTTTCACTTTCTACTTTCGATATTTCACGTTTTTGTTTGCCGTTTCTTGGTAATCGGTCCCCTTTATAGACATTTCTTAATATGGCACTATATCTATATTTATCAATTATCATTTTTGGCCAATGTAAATTCATGATTTCGGATTTCCGGATTCTTCGTGCTTTTTCGGCCTACTTTCGTGCTGGCCTTGGCCTCTGCGCCAATTATCCATCTCCCGAACCTCTTTCTCCATTACTCTCTCTCGGCCTTCAATCGATTACCCAATCGTCGAATCGATTACCAATCGCCGGAATTTACGTCATCTTCGTAGAATCTATTATTTTCTATGAATTCCAGTACTGGTCAAGCCTATCGGGTTACGTGTTCGTCGCGCCTCTTTTCTTGACCAACCACAACACGAAAGATCTTGGCGCCTGTTTTGGTGTACTTTCCCTCGGTTTTGCATATAGTCTCAGCGTTAATTTTACTATATGCTCGGTACGCTGACCGTCGGTACCTTTGTTCTCACTGTACTTGTCGATGCCGAGTGTAGGCCCTGTTGTTTTGCTTTCGGACTCTGCCCCATTTCTCTCTCGCTCTCTCCCATGGTCGTCGAATTCGCTGCTTCTTCGTTCTTCTCGTCTGTCTTTTCTGTCTCTGTCCTATACCTCTTAAACATACTGGCGTGAAATTTACCACGCTCTTTCTCACTTTCTACATCTATTACTAAATATGTTGCTACACCTACGCATTTCTTAATCCTATACGGTCCTTCATATAAAGGCATAAATTTTGATGTTAATTGTTTCAGCGGATCTGAAACATTCAACGCTTTAATTAAAACTAAATCCCCTATCTCATAATTAGTTAGCCTATGTGTTGCGTCGAATTTCTCCGCTTGACGCCGCCCTTTTTTCGAAATTCTTTCTCTCACGATCTCGATTTTCATTTCGTACGTAGTGGCATCTTCTTCGTCTCTTCTTATTCCCATTTGTTTATTCCATTCTCTTGTCGGCTTCTTTTTACATTGTAGCTCCATGGGTGTGCATTCAGTTGTCTCGTGGTGAGATTCATTAATACAATCCTGTATTACTTTTACCCATTTAAACCATCCTGCATGATTTTCCGTCAGGAACGTACGAAAAAATCTTCCCAGCTCTCGGTTAACTCGCTCGACGATATTTCCTTGAGGATGACGGATTGATGAGAAAACCGCCATGATGTCCTCGTCCTTGAGTTTCTTAAGCCAGTTTTTCGCAGTGAATTGCGTGCCATGATCGAATTGAATTCTACGGGGTTTTCCATACTTGGGAATGTAGTCATCGAATATTCTTTTTATTACTGTAGATGTGTTTGCTTTTTTCATAGGATATAACACCACATATTTACTGAAAGCATCTAATGTCACGAGGATGTGTTTCACCCCGCCCACCGATGCTGGTAATGGTCCATAAAAATCGATAGATACCAAATCCCCTGGTTTTTCTGGGATGATCGTTTGCATCGCCGCGTAGCTCGTTTGTATTGCGATTTTATTTCTTTGACACGTATCGCAAGTTGCTAATGTATTACGAGTGATCTTAGCCAGATGTGGATAGGTGAAATCTTCTTCTAGCATCCGTGAACACTTCCGGGCCCCAAGGTGTCCATACATAGCATGGCAAGCCTTAATTAATTCTTTGATAATACTTTTTGGCACTATTACTCGCCACACACCATTTTTCGATTTCTTTTCCAAAATACCTTTTTCAATCCGGAATTTTCTATCTTCATCCCCCTCTTTATCTTGACCGAGGAAATCCATAATAATTCTCAGATCTTCTTGCTCTCGTTGAATTTTTTCCATGCATTTAAGTCTCTTTGCTAGATCCCGCGGAAGTTTCTCTGCTAGTACTCCTGCGACAACGATGATCCCTTTTTTATCGGCCGAGGGTAACTTCTCGTCTCCCTTCACCCTACTCAGGGCATCCGCGACTACATTAGCTTTTCCCGCAACATGTTCAATCTGTAAATCGTAGTCTTGTATCGAGAGGACCCATCTCATGAGCCTTTCCGCAGTAAAACGACAGGTTTTCAGGAAAATTAATGCCTTATGATCGGTCTTTATGTGTATTTGTGCTCCTTTTAAATATGTCCGGAATTTTTGAAGAGCCCACACAATCGCTAGTAGTTCCTTCTCTGTTGTCATATAGCCGATCTCGGCCCCTTTCAGAGTCCGACTTGCAAACGTCACTACCTCGCTCTCATTAGTTTCATTTTCCTGCGACAGGATCGCTCCGAGCGCATATCCACTTGCGTCCGTGGTAAGTGTGTACGGTTTACTCGTGTCTGGAAATCGTAATATTATTTCTTTACAGAATAAATTTTTTACTTTCTCGAATGATTTTTCCATCTCTTCATCCCATTTCCATCGAACACCTTTTCTCAAAAGATTCAGCAATGGCGCGGTTTCATGCGCATGGCGATTTGTGAATTTTGTATAAAAATTTATTAAGCCTAAAAATCCTCTTAATTGTTTTATTGTCTTCGGCCGTGGATACTCTTGGATTGCTTTGATTTTCTCCGGATCGGGTTTCAAACCTTCCGTGGTGAGAATGTGACCGAGAAATATGACTTCATTTCGGAAAAAATGAGATTTACTAAATTTTAATGTCATCCCGTGCTCAAGAAATCTTTCAAATAATTTTCGCAGATGGTCGAGATGTTCTTCGTGTGATGTAGACATGATTAAAAGATCATCCACGAAATTGATCACGAAATCTAATCCTTCGAGGACCACATCGAGTGCCCTTATTAAACTCGCCGTGCTTGTTTTCAGACCAAATGGTGTTACCGTAAACTCATAACATTTTCCATTATGCTGAAATGCCGTATATTTTCTTGAGTCTGGATGCAGCGGTATCTGCCAAAAACTACTTGTTAAGTCTAGCGTTGACATCACCGTTTTTCCTCCGCATCGTTGGAAAATTTCCTCGATAGGTGGTGCATTGTTGTAGTCATTTATCAGATAATTATTTAATTCTCGGGCATCAAGACATAAACGTACCGAATCATCATCCTTTGTTACCGGCATCAATGGGTTGATATAAATGCTTTCCGATTTCTGTATCACACCAACTTTAAGCATTCTCTCGATTTCCTTCTGCACCTTTTCTCGTTGCATTAGTGAAACCGGATAAGAGCGATGAAAATATGGTTTCGGATCTTTGAGTAATAGTCGATGTTCGTACTTCGTCATCCGTCCTGGAATTTTATCGAAAATCTCTCGTCTGCATTCGACGATCCTTTTAAACTCCTCTCTTATTCCCGGTCTTAAACCTGCACACTCGGCCATTTTCTCCATAAATTCTTCTTCGGTCAGGCTGATATTCGTCTCTCCATCTGGAGTATCTTTTATCACTACCGTAGCACATATTTCATTTGGCTTACTTTTATGAAATTCCTCTGGATTCACATGTTGCCACAATCCTTCATTTAATTTCGCAATAATCTTATCCTCTACTGCTAAAATTTGTTGTTTGGCATCTATTGAAATTTTTAAAATCAACATCCCGTCGATTCCGATTAGCACTGGTCTTACTAACTTTGGCACCACTAGCACTTGCAAAACCCCTTTTGAGCCGTACGTCTCCGCATCTATCATAATCTGCTTTTTGACTCGTTCCGTCTCTCCACCAAACGCTCCGACTACCTGTGTCGACGTAACCGGTAGCATCGGGCAGTTCTTAAAAATTTCTTCATTTTGTCGGAAAAACTCTTCCGATATACACGACACTTCACTTCCGCTATCTATTAAACTTATTTCCGTCATACCTGCTATTGTCACTGGTATCTCAGGGCATCTCGGATGTCTTTCATCATACCACTTCGTCGGGATCTCCTCAGCCTCTTCATACAAATATTCTCGAGGATTTTCCATCGACATTGAACAGACTACCTTCTTATTTTTCATCCTCTCCACCACCCCTGGTGTTGGCCTTCCGATATCAGGTACTCCTTGAACTCTGGCAACGTTTTCTGGCCACATACTCTTCGTCGTCTTAAGTGCGCCTTTACCGTCTTCCTGAACTCTTTTTTCCCATGATTCGGCCTGCCCTCGCCAATCGGTGCTCTCCTCTTCATCCCTTCTCACTGACTGTTCACTGCTTTTGTATTTTTCCTCTTTTCTCCGCTGATCCCTCAACTTCTTCTTCTCTCTTTTCCTCGCGTTCATCCGCTGTCTCGTGCTTTTCTTTTCCTCCTGTTTTACCGTTGCGCTCCGCTCCTTGTCGTTATTATTTATTCTTTGTTCTTCCTCGGGCGCAACGACTAGGCGTTTCCCGAGCCCGTGTTTCCCACTCCTGAGCATCCTGGTTTTGGCTCTCTCGGTATGGTGTGTTCGACAAATGGTCCTTGCAGAGCACGACTGATATTATTCACCGGGTTTCCTGGTAATTGCTCCTGCCGTGGTGGAGTTACTTCTCCTGGTCTGCTGTTTTCTGGTCCTGGGAAATATCTCGGTCGGTTCTCCTGCCATGGTGGTCTTTGTTGTCCTGACCTATTTTCTCGAGAAGGATTTGTTGGAGGCCATGGTCCGTTGTTCTGCCACGGTGGTCTCTCTCCCCTGTCAACCTGACGTCCTGGTGTTGGTGGAAATCGGTTTCCGCCATTGTTTGCAAAGTTTTCTCGATTTTCGTATCTAATGTGAGGACGCGCAATCTGCTCACGCACAGCTCCTCCATTTAAATATCTTTGTTGCTCCTGAGAAGCATATCCCCCGGTACGACCTGTGCCTCTCTTGTAATTTAGAGGACCTGCCACGTCCGTGCTTTCCAACAGTTCTAAGAATTCGTCTATTTCACGTATTTGCCGCACTCTCACTGCACTGCGTACTTCCTCGTCAAAATGCTTCGCGAGTCGACGGATTATATCCTCGTCACTGAGTTTCTCGCTAAGATCCCGTGCATTTCCAATCACACGAGTGGCATACTCGGCTCGTGTCAACGTTTGGCCTTCTAGATAAAACGATCCGAATTCTAAATTCTTCTTCACTTTATCCTGCATGTCGCGAGCCCAGTATCTTGAACGGAATTTCTCTTCAAATGTCTGTAAATTATGCACTGCTCCTTCCACCACCAGCCACCAATCGTTAGCAACACCTTTTAATGCCGTTCCTATAGTGTGACGTATTTCCGTATCTTCAATCCCTCCAGCGATACAAAATTCACGGAATTCCTTTAGAAATCTCATAGGCCTTTCTTTTCCGTCGCCATTATATGTGGGAGGCTTCTGTGCCGTTGTGTATAGCCGGGTGACATTCATACCGCCTCCAATGGTTTGACCGAAATTCATAGAGGTGCTTGTTCTTTGTGTAGTTTCTTCTAGTTTTTCAATCCTTTTATTTTGGTCCTCAGTAATTTGCTGGGCTGCACGGATTTCCGCCATCATCTCCTGTGTCCTCCTTTCAAGCTTCTCCACAGTCACCTTCTGACCGGCAACTTGTTGTTGAATGTAATTATTCGTCACATTCTGGTCCCTTTGTATCCTTTCTTGTACTTCTTTAATTTTCCAATCCGTCCGTCCTTCCGCCGCCGAAATCTCTCCTTCAAGTGCCTCCTTAGTCGTTTCTCTTAACACTGCGATCCCGCTCAAACACTCGTCTCTCATCTCCTGCTGAGATTTTATCACTTCGGCGAACTTTCCATCGCACTTCTCCTCCATCTTCTGCTGTGACTTAATCACATTCTCTTCCATTTTCTGCAAAAACTGCATTAAATCCCCCACCCCAATTTGGTCCGGTGCGATCGTCGCAGTTCTGTTTGTGATTTTCGGTGTACTACCGTCCTCACCGTTTATCTCATTATTTGTGAACTCGTTCGACACGTCTCCGCTTTCCTCGATATGCTCGATCTCGGAAAGTCGATTTATATTCCTCCGATCTCTCTGTCGCCGGCCGTCCAACAGATGATCAGCGGTTGTGGACTCCCAGAGATATATCTGGCTCGTTTCCTTTTCTCCTTCCTGCCGTCGATGGTCCTCTAGACTCTCCATCATCCTCATTTCCTCGAGCTCAGTCGAGATATTCGGTTCAGCCCCTGTAGCCATACTTCAATTCTTACACCAAATTCTCTGCCTTATGCGCGCCCTACTTTACCTCTGCAGTCCTTTTTATCTGTGTTCGAGTCCCTGTTCGGGCGCCAAATGTAACGGTATTTTCACGTTAGCATTAAATTTTGTTCTTCTGAGGGGAAGAATTCGGGCTCGAACACTAAGATAATTAATTGTAGACTTCTATTGGAGGTATAAGTAAGGTTTATTTAATAAGTTTCATAGAATTTTTGTGTTGTGAGGCTTTTTGGCGCCTTTAACCGTACAATTTCTCAGTGATGTTTAATTGCTCGGATGGTTCCACGTTCTTCTTTACCCGTGAGGTTATCAGATTCTCGACTCCTGCGCTGAGCGGTGGATATCTCAACTAGGCTGTATCGAGCTCAGCCGTCTTGATCTTTTTCCCGCCTGGCTGCTGACGTGCTGTCTGCTGGGCTTGCGTCGTTGCTGGCGCGTCGGTCAGCCGGTATGGACGCCGGGTCTGTGTCCGCGTACGCGTCGTTTTAGTTAATAACCAGAAAACGTTGTTTTTCTGCGTTGTTCCGTGTTCGGCTGTTTGTTTGTTGTGTTCGTGCCGGTTCCGTGTGTTGCGAGCGTGCTTCTCCGTGATAATCGTGGTCCTGGTCCGCGAGTGATCTTTTCTCGATGTGGAATAATGACAGCTACTGGATCATGATTCCCCAGTGATTTTTAATTTTTCATTATTTATTCGATGGATTCCTCCAGAAATCTTTGGCCTTGGACCTGGATGTCCCGGTTCCTCTTCGCTCTTGGTGAGTTGATCTTTTAATTTCTCTTTCTCTTCTCTTTTCTGCCTGATGGGTTGTGTCGTTTTCATGCGACGCGCTTTACAGAATTCTTGAAATTGTTTCACTCCTAATTGCTCTTCTAATTGTCCGAAAATTCTAAATTAAGTTTCTATGAGTCGGGCTGGCTAATGCCCTCCTAATTCTATTGATTAAATATTTTTCCTAGCTTCCCTTCAACTTTTTGACTCCAAAGCCCAGTTAGCTTTTTGATGCGGTAACTGATTTACCGAGAGTCTCAGGTTCACTATATCAAGTCTCTGTGTTATAATTGTTCTAAATATTATTTGTTTTTCTCCTTTCTTTTTCTGTATTATACTCCTTTCTACTTTTTCAAAGTCTCTGATTCGGAGACCTCTAAGTGCTACTACTAAGTCTTTTAAATGTATCGATACGCTTCGTTCACAATTCTTCTTATAACTATCTGTACTTAAGCCTAATTATTCTACCCAAACCGTCTTAGCCTAGTTTCTTAATTCTCTTACAATAAACCCTAATTATTTATTTTAATGCCACTAACTTTTTGTTCTTAATCTGGCTTTTTAGAATATTTCTTATTTTATTCAACCGGTCCGATACTGTCCGCTCTTAATCTTGATAAGATTCTTTTCACTCACTTGTGTTGTGTTTTTCTATTTATTAATGTTCTTAATAAATTCGTTGACTAACCCACAACCTTGTCTTTTACTTTTTTTTTTTTATTTAATATGAATCTTTTGGATTTATAAAAAAAAACTTTGACATCTGTGCACAAGCGAGTTCTGGCTTGGTTGGTGGTTTTAACTGATAAGAGAGCTCTCCTCGGTTTGAAGCTGCCTTTTATACTTTCTCGTCTTTCCCACTCTTTTATTTTAACTCTTCTCTCCTATTGTCTCATGTAATTTCTTTTGTTTCAGCTCGCCCCGCCATCCTGCCCCTACATCCCCTCGCTGCCCGAGCGAGGCCAGCCGGTCGCTGACCCGCTATTTTTCGGCAGCGAAGGAATGTGACAGGATCCAGCCTGTCCGTGGTCTCGCCTAGACTACTGCCAATTTAATCTTTTCTTACGTACCGTCCAAATGATCTATGAATATTTATTTATGATGAAATTTATTTATGAATAAATGATTATTTTTGTATAAGTTTGTGTTTTTTAATTTTATTTTGTTTCCTTCTTGATCCCTTTTCAGATGTTCTCTATGATTTTATTTATTATCCCATTGTTATTGGTATTTGTGCCTTATCTTTTTCGGTTTTTATTTTATGCTTGGAGGATGGTGACTACGTCACAGTATCCCATACACCGTACACTTGTTTAGATCTATTAAACCTTACGGAATAAGGCCGGCTCTCGAAGTGATCTAGGTTTAAAGAGCCTCTGAAAATGTTGACTAAGGCTATCCCCAATTCTATAATTTTAAAACACCACAACTGTATGTGTCGAATGTATTCAGGACAACACTTCTATGTCCGTCGTCTATTACAAGTATAATAACTCCATGGTTTTAAAAAGAAGTAAAATCTAATAAAACTTTTTTAAAAGTAAAAAAGTAAATATATTTTTACTTTATTACTTTTTCAAAAGTAAAAAAGTAAAGATATTTTTATTACTTTTTCAAAAGTAAAAAAGTAAAAAAAAATTGGGATCCAATATATTAACCAAGTAAAACAACTCGATAGTGTATCGAGAAGCTTCTGCAAAAACCTGGCGTGCTAATGACTAACTCCCGCGCATAGTTCATTAAAATAAAGACAAGAGCGCCTCCTACCAACTATTACTAAACTGCGTGGAGATTTTTGCATAATTGATTTCAACGAATTGAAAACCGCCTATATCTTTTTATCCGGTCGTAGTGTAATGGAGAAGATGAATTTCCAAAATCTCTTCGCAATGAAAGATAATGAGAAGAATTAATTTCTTTTTCGAATAGGAAATCAAATTTATGAATGTGTCTGAGGACGCCTTCTAAAGAAATAAACGAATTATGTACCGCTCTAGTACATCATCCCTATCATTTATCGAAAAGGGAAATAAATTCTTGGTAGGATTTTGAGTATCCTAATGTGTGATTTCTATCAGGGGTACAAATTGAAAATGCGGGTTTGATAACAGATGGCGTTACTAACGCTATACGCATCAGGCAGTACTGTGACTATGTTCATGTCAAAGCTACGTCTTATAGCTTTAATTTTCAGTATGTGTCAATTTGTCGCAGTGTCAAATTCATAGTTTTTTTGAGCTCTCAATATGTCGAGTTTCGTGCCAACAAAACAGCATTTGCGGGAAGTTTTAATTTACTTCTTTAATTTGAAGAAAAGTGCTGCTGAAGCACATCGATTGGTCTCCGAGGCTTATCCGAGTCATGTTCCATCGGTTTCAACGTGCGAGAGATGGTTTGTGCGGTTTAGAAGTGGTGATTTTGACGTTGAGGACAAAGAGCGGCCGGGCCAAGTGAAAAAGTTTGAGAATGCTGAATTGGAGGCAATACTCAATGAAGACTCGTGTCAAACTCAACAAGAGCTCGCAGATTCATTGGGAGTGACACAACAAGCCATTTCCCATCGTATAAAAGCCCTCGGAATGATCCAAAAGCAAGGACATTGGGTGCCGTATGAGCTGAAGCCGAGAGACGTCGAGCGCCGTTTTTTTGCATGCGAACTGCTGCTCGAACGGCAAAAACGGAAGGGTTTTTTGCATCGCCTTGTCACTGGTGATGAAAAGTGGATCCATTACGATAACCCGAAGCGCAAAAAATCATATGGTTACCCCGGCCATGCATCATCATCGACGGCCAAACCAAATATTCACGGCGCCAAGCTCATGCTCTGTATTTGGTGGGACCAGCTGGGTGTGGTGTATTATGAGCTATTGAAATCGAACGAAACCATCACAGGAGCACTATACCGAACTCAATTGATGCGTTTGAGCCGCGCACTCAAAGAAAAACGGCCACAATACGAGCAAAGACACGACAAAGTAATTTTGCAACATGACAACGCTCGGCCACATGTTGCAGCGCCGGTCAAAACATACCTACAAACGCTGAAATGGGAAGTCTTACCCCACCCGCTGTATAGCCCAGATATTGCTCCTTCCGATTACCACCTTTTCCGATCGATGACACATGGCCTAGCTGACCAGCGCTTCCATTCTTACGAAGAAGCCCAAAAATGGGTCGATGACTGGATAGCAGCCAAGCCGGCCGAATTTTTTCGCGACGGTATCCGTAAATTGCCAGAAAGATGGGAAAAAGTTGTGGCTAGCGATGGACAATACTTTGAATAATTCATTTGTTACCATTTCCCGCATTTTCAATTTGTACTCCTGATATATAATTAATTTTATCCAGCCTACAAAACTTTACAGTATAGACACATGCATAAAGATCAATTACTTTCTTATTTCTTATTTAAATGAACTATGTACGGGAGTTAGTCGCTGGCAAGCCAAGTTTTTTTAGAAGCCTCCCGGTACATGATCGAGATGTTTTATTCGGGTATTATATTGTGTTGAGGACCCCTGGTGATCTTCAATCTGTAATATATCGGAATGGGATGAGTTTTCACTTACGACAGGTGTGAAATAACGAGACCAAAGATGTAAGTAGAAAAAGTAGTCTTTTATTCTACCTCGACTCGCTTTACTAAAAAAATATATAAAAAAATTACACGAATAAATTTAAAGTGAATTTAATAAGCTGCACATACAATTATATTAACTGTGTGCCGAAATATGTGAGGTGAAACGTGGTAGAGCCCATGCTGCAAAGCACGCCACGAGGTAAGACTTTTGAGGATGCACAAATTGAGACTTTCTCACCTCACCGACATTGAATTTAGTTCAATTGTGACGGTGCACAATTACCGCGTATTTTGAGTCCTGTTGAGTAGTCCTTGCTTGAGTAGATCCGAAGAAAGCAGTAAAAATATCTGATATGCGAGCAGAGGTATATGCTGTTTATGCGGTTTGCACAAGAGTGTCAACATTTTCAAGATGGCTGAGCGGTATGAAAGCGTCGTTGTGAGGCGCTGAAGTCAAGCGAGAGATCGTGGTCTTTCTCTTGAGTAGCATGCCTACGAAGCGCTGCTTCGGTTCTTCACACGACAGCCGAGCGCAGCACAACACCAGTAGCAATATATTGGATTTCAATTTTTTTTCGGAACGGCTATTAACCTTGAAACTTGGCATTTTTTTGTGTCTGAAAAAAGTTTTTTTGTCGGATTATGTATTCGACTTGTAACTCTCTCTCCTTAAGTTCCATCTATCATCTCTCTTGTGTTACGAACGTTACAAAACGTGTCCCTTCAGCCTTGAAATTTCAGTTTCAACGCGGCTAAAGAAGTTTCCCTGAAAAAACGTCTTGCGCACATTTTAAGAAATTTTTCCAGGTTATTGAAACTTCGGAAGACTTTCGTCTCATAATAAAATCGTAGTTCTGCAGCCATCGCTCCAGGTAATCTTTATTTTTTTTAATACTTAGACAACACCTATGCCGTTTAACTAAAGCGTTTTCTTAAAGGGGGATCCTGCTTTAGAAGGTCCAAAAAATCGTTTTTTATTGGTTAAATTGATAGATAAACTATCCAAGAATATCTTCACAAAGTTACAGATGCCAATTCGAAGTATTTTCGGAGATACAAAGCCGAACGCAGAGGGGCGTAGAACAGGTGTGTGTGCGCTCGGCCAGGCTCGGGCGCGCCCTCCGTTTCTCTATCTACTACTCTGAATTCCTTACCTGAGAAAAGTTCAACGGTCTTCTAAAAAAATACTTTAAATTTGTAGTAGTGTCATGCCGAGCCATAAACCCGTTTGTAGAAATATAAAAGTGTATAACAGTCGTATAACAGTGCAAAAATATAAAAGTATAAAAGTGTATAAAAGAGTATAACAGCGTATAACAGTGTATTGTAACGGTAATTTTTATCGTTAACATTAAATTTATTGTCCCAGGGGAAATTCGAGCTCGATCACAGGTATATTTAATCGTAGACTTCTGGGGATGTGAGAGTGAGGTTTATTTATGCGAACAATTAAAAACAGAATGTTAACGTTCGGTTTTCTGGTACCGATAACCAGTACAATTCATTAAAATTTTGTAATTCCCACGATGATTTTGACAATTCTTTTCGGCCATTCCGTTTACATAGGCTCTCCGTGCACTCGGCTCGATAGTCTGTTATTGTTTTGTGAGTTAGCAGTGACCCAGTTACTCTACACGCACACACACAATTAAACGCGTCGAAACTCCCTCTCCGGACCGATGTCTCTATTGTATATATACCTCTCTCTTTCTATCCCTTATTCACTTCATCACTATCTCCTTTTGACTCGCACATTATACACATCTTGCTATCCTACAGGTTTAAATATCTCGCGACTTAATTATATTCGCCTAAAATTACTCGCTTAATTCTATTTAATTATCTCTATACAAATTAATCCTATCCAATTAAAACCTATCTTACTCTCGATTAATGTCAATTTCTACCCTATTCCACTAATTATTTTTCAGATTATTGAAATAACTCGTCTGTCTTTCCTTTTCCTGCAGTCCTCGTTTTTCACAGACTCAATCTCTCGACACTCACAATACTACGGACTTGTGTTAAAAGCATAAGTGTGTGAGCATAAGCGTGCATTTCCTTCCGCGTCGGCTCTTTTATAGCCTGTCCCCCCAATATGTTTCCCTCTACATCATGATCGGCTCTTATTTTTAAATCTAACGCGATCTCTTAATTTCCCCGCTATTCGTTGCCGCGTCACCCATCTTCCCCTCGCCGCCAAGCGAGGCCAGCTGGTCGCTGGCCTGCTATTTACGGCAGCGAGAGAATTCCAGAGGTGTGACGTAGCTCGTTTTCATGCTAGATCCGGGTGCAATGGCCTAGCGCCCGCTGTATATTTGGTGCTTCCGAATATAATTTAGGCTCTAATAGCCGTTCGAAATAATAAAAGAGGCTAGAGAGTGTAACTATGATACAGTATACTGTCTGTGTACGTGTTTCTACTTTGCTACTTGTAGCATCAACGGTCAAATTTTCTCCAATTCTTGGCGCGTACACATCGTCAAACATCATGGAAAGCTATTTGAAAAGTTAAAAATCATCTTCCACATGGGCTTCGAAACCGCGCAAACGAAAAATTCACGGTAATCAATTTACAATTAAAGACAATAAAAACAAATTGGACACGAGTGCTAGTGTGAAAAAATTGTCAATTACCAGCTGCGAGGATATAATTGTGAATCCGCTTCATTGTTATCGCATTATTGAATTCTTGACAGTTTTTCATACGATTGCTGATATAGTGTTATCTTCAGATCGTGTAAACAAGGCATTAAAATTCGAGAATGCGGGCATCAAGGCTTAGATTTCATAATTGTCTTATATAACAAATATATCCCAAAAATCTCTTGCATACTCTCGCATACCTATGTTCACACGTACACCTCGACATACAGATAAGATGTGTCATGAAAACTAAATAATATTCGTCGACGAAATTTGATGATTTTCCTCATGGCCGAGTGCCTTGAAATTAGATGAAAACAATATGACTTTCATCAGCGAAATTCGATAACTAAGTACATCACCATCGCTAAATAGCTCCCTAGGTCTTGCTTTTGTAAAGTGATCGCATGCAGCCATCTTCTTGGTTAGTCGTATTCATTACATCGCTGCAGTATATGCAGAGAGAGAGAGAGAGAGAGAGAGAAAGAGGGAAAGAGGGTGTTAGAGGAATATATATAAAATTGAGCCGCTTTGAAAATTCTCTAGTTAATTGTCTGATTTACTGTGGTTACTACTACTACTACTCTAACAGCACAATCAAGGTCAGTGTGGTAAAGCGCTCATTGATAAGAAAATTGATAGAGTTTATATTGAAGCGTAGACCGTCGTTGCCTGCGCGTTGGGGGAGAAGAAATTTACAGATCACCTTATGGGAACCTCCGACACAGGCGGTCGTACGTAAATTTTGTGGTATGCTGTGCGAATGTCATCAGCGCGATTTAGTTGACGCGTATAACATTGGATTGTTTGGTAATCAAATAATTATTGATTCGGTGGTGCGTGTTATTCGTCGACGCGGTTGGCGGAATGAGCCTGCTCTGCAGCCCATACTCAATGAAAGACGTAAGTATAATAATATAGAGCGTTAATTACTTTTATTTTATTTCCTTTATTTCATAAGATTTTTATATAGTTCGACGGTATGAAGACGAAGAAATGGGATCCGACACCTATGATTTCGATGAGGAGGGTAGAACCGGTTCAGATGATCATAGCAGGGATAACGATGGTGACAGCTCCGCAGGGAATCGTTGGATAAATTTTACCCAGACATTCCGCGGCTATAAACCAACAAACGGTCTTTTCATGGCCGGCCCCGCGAGAGAACCAGATGAAGCCGTCGCAGGTCCATCGCGACAATACAGTTCAAACGATGATACCAACAGCAATACAGACAACGAGGAAGAAGAAGAAGAAGAAAAAGAAGAGGAGAAGGAGCAGGACGAGAACGACGACAAGGAGGAGGAGGAGCAGGGGGGGGGAGGACCCGGTAGATTCAGGTAAGCTTTTAATAATACAATTACGCTGACAAAAATAAAAAAATTACGCCGATAATAATAGTAAAATGAAAAAACAGGGTACGAGTCGGACCCAAACGTTTTTCGCTTTGCACGATTCACTGTGCCCAGACCGCCGACAATCGAGTTGTTTTACGAAATGTG